>VSMD01032869.1:0-19485 GCA_008750895.1 Mirza zaza
CTGTAATCCTAGCTCTCTGGGAGGCCAAGGTGGGCGGATCATTTGAGCTC
Organism: Mirza zaza; assembly: GCA_008750895.1. Classification (NCBI taxonomy): domain Eukaryota; kingdom Metazoa; phylum Chordata; class Mammalia; order Primates; family Cheirogaleidae; genus Mirza; species Mirza zaza. The sequence continues at coordinate 51 of VSMD01032869.1, forward strand.
AGGAGTTCGAGACCAGCCTGAGCAAGAGTGAGACCCCATCTCTACTATAAATAGAAAGAAATTAATTGGCCAACTAATATATATAGAAAAAATTAGGCGGGCATGGTGGCACATGCCTATAGTCCCAGCTACTTGGGAGGCTGAGGCAGCAGGATTGCTTGAGCCCAGGAGTTTGAGGTTGCTGTGAGCTAGGCTGACGCCATGGCACTCACTCTAGCCTGAGCAATAAAGTGAGACTCTGTCTCAAAAAAAAAAAAAAAAGAAAGAAAGAAAAAAGAAAAACAAGAGCAAACCAAACCCAAAATTAATAGAAGAAAATAAATAATAAAAATTAGAGCAGAAATAAATAAAATTGAGAGAGCACCTAACCCTAACCACTATATCACCAGGGAGAAATGAAGTTGAAACCAAAAAAAAAAAAGAAGATAATAGGTCAATGAAACAAAAAATTCTTTTGAAAAGATAAACAAAATTGATACAACTTTAGCCAGATTAAGAAAAAAGGAGAGAAGACTCAAAATCAGAAATGAAAAAAGAGACATTACAACTGATACTGGATACTGCAGAAATCCAAAGGATAATTAGACACTACTATGACCAACCATATCGCAATAAATAGAAAACCTAAATGGATGAATTCCTAGACACATACAACCTACCAAGATTGAACCTGGAAGAAACCCAAAACCTAAATAAATCAATAACAAGTAATGCAATAGAAGCAGTAATAAAAAGTCTCCTATCAAAGAAAAGTTCAGGACCTGATGCCATCACTGCTGAATTCTACCAAGCATTGAAAGAACCAATACCAATGCTACTTAAATTATTCCAAAAAATTAAGGAGAAGCGAATATTCCAAAACTCATTCTACAAGGCCTGTATTACCCTGATACCAAAACCAGGCAAAGACACAACAAAAAAAGAAAACTATAAGCCAATATCTCTGATGAACATTGATGCAAAAATCCTCAACAAAATTCTAGCAAACCAAATTCAACAACTTATTAAAAGGATTATTCATCATGATCAAGTGGGACTCATCCCAGGGATGCAAGGATGGTTCCACATAAACACATCAATCAATATGACACATTACATCAACAGAAAGGACAAAAATCATATGATCATTTCAACTGATGATGAAAAGCATTCTATAAAATGATGATAAAAATTTTCAAAAAACTGAGTATAGAAGGAACTTACCTCAACATGATAAAAGCCATAAATGACAGAACCACAGCTAGTATCATACTGAATGGGGAAAAAGTGAAAGCCTTTCCTCTAAGATCTGAAACAAGACGAGGATGCCCACTTTCACCACTGTTATTCAGCATAGTACTAGAAGTTCTAGCTAGAAAGATCAGACAAGAGAAAGAAATAAAGGGCATCCAGTTGGAAAGGAAGATGTAAAATTATCCTTGTTTGAGGACAGTATGATCTTCTATCTAGAGCAACCTAAAGACACAAAAAAAACTATTAGAACTGATACACAAATTCAGTAAAGCTGTAGGTTACAAAAATCAACATACAAAAATCTGTAGCATTTTTATATGTGAACACTAAGCAATTTGAAAAAGAAACCAAGAAAGTAATCCCATTTACAATAGCTACAAATAAAATACTTAGGAATAAATTTAACTAAAGAAGTGAAAGATCTCTATGATGAAAACTATAAAACACTGATGAAAAAAATTAAAGAGAACACAAAAAAAATGGAAAGATATTCCATGTCCATGGATTGGAAGATTCAATATTGTTAAAATGTCCCCACTACCCAAAGCAATCTACAGATTCAATACAATCCCCACCAAAAAAACCAAAGATATTCTTCACAGAAATAGAAAAAAAATAATACTAAAGTTTATATGGACCCACAAAAAAAAAAAAAAACACAAAACACAGAATAGCCAAAGGCATCCTGAACAAAAAGGAAAAAAAACTGGAGGAATCACATTATTTGACTTCAAATTATACTACAGAGCTGTAGTAACCAAAACAGCATGGTATTGGCATAGAAACAGACACACAGACCAATGGAACAGAATAGAGAACCCAGAAATAAATTCACACATCTATAGTGAACTTATCTTTGATGAAGTTGCAAGAACAGTTGGGAAAAGAACAGTCTCTCCAATAAATGGTGCCGGGAAAACTGGATATCCATATGTAGAAAGTAGATCTTTATCTCTCACCATATATAAAAATCAAAATGGATGAAAGACTTAAATCTAAGATTGAAAGTATGAAACAACTAAAAGAAAACATTGCAAAAATGCTTCAGGATATTGGTCTGGGCAAGGACTTCTTGAGTAATACTCCCAAAGCACTGGCAATCAAAGCAAAATTAGACAAATGGGATCACATCAAGTTAAAAAGCTTCTGCACAGCAAAGGAAACAATCAAAGTGAATAGACAATCCACAGAACGGGAGAAAATATTTGTAAACTACCCATCTGACAAGGGATTAATAACTAGAATACATAAGGAGCTTCAACAGGTCAATATGAAAAAATCAAATAATCCAATTTAAAAATGGGCAAAGGATCTAAAAAGACATTTCTCAAAAGAAGACATACAAATGGCTAACGAGTATATGAAAAAATGCTCAACATCATTAGTCATCAGATAAATGCAAATCAAAACTACAATGAGATATCATCCCACTCCAGTTAAATAGTTTTTCTCAAAAAGACAGGCAATAACAAATGCTGGTGAGAATGTAGGGAAAGGGAAATCCTTGTACCCTGCTGGGGGGAATATATTATATTACTAAATTAGTGCAACTACTATGGGAAACAGTATGAACGTTCCTCAAAAAACTAAAAATAGAACTACCATATGACCCAGCAATCCCACTACTAGGCATATAGCCAAAAGAAGGGAATTCAGTATATTGAAAAGATATCTGCACTCCCATGTTTATATGTTTATTGTAGCACTATTCAAAATAGCCAAGATTTGGAATCAACCTCAATGTTCATCAATAGATGAATGGATAAAGAAATTACGGTACATATATACAATGGAAAATTATTAATATTATAGCCATAAAAAAGAATGAAATCCCACCATTTGCAACAACATGGATGGAACCAGAGAACATTATGTTAAGTGAAATGAGCCAAGCACAAAAAGACAAATCTCACATATTCTCACTCATTATGTGGGAGCTAAATATTAAAAACAATTGATCTCATGGAGATAAGAGTGTAGAATGATGGTTACCAGAGGCTGGGAAAGGTAGCAGGGAGGAGGGGATAAAGTGGAGATGGTTAACTGGTGCAAAAATATAGTTAGATAGAATGAACAATATTTGATAGCATAATAAAGTAACTATAATCAATAATAAGTTAGGGTATACTTTAAAATAACTAAAAAAGTGGAGCTGGAATGTTCCTAACACAAAGAAATAATAAATGCCTGATGTGATAGATACCCCAATTACCCTGATTTGATTAGTTCATACTATATGCCTGTATCAAAACATCACCTGTACCCATAAATATATACAACTATTATATACCTAATAATTAAAAATTTTTTAAAATATGAACAAACCTACAGTGACAGAAAATCAGTGTTTGCCTGAATTTGGGAGCGCAAAGGCAGAGGGAGAGATCCCAAAGAGCCTATCCCAAAGGGAGTAATGGATATGTTCATTATCTTGATTATGAAGACGGTCTCATAGGCATACACATATGTCAAAACTTATCAAATTGTAAACTATGTGCAGTTTATTATGTGGCAAGTATATCTCAATTAAGCTACTAAAAATTTTAAAAAGAAGATATACAAAGCCTATAAGATATGCAAATATTGAATGACGTAAAATAAAAAACAATCAAGGATACAAAAGGAAAGTAGGTAGCTGGGATCAGTGTTAGGAAAGTTCTCACTAGATACCTTTTTAAAATTCTGTGTAAATGAATATACTGCATAGTCTAAAAAAAAATAGCATTATACTCCCAACCCCCACAACTAGAAAAGAAGATACAGGCTGAACTAGAAAAGCAGAAATGTACAATTTAGGAGTGGCACTAATTGATATGCTTCCTCACAACTTCAAGAACCTGACTATAATGTCAAATTAGATATGTTAGCATTTTTAACCATTTGGAATAGAAGTGAAGAGAGGAAAAATTTTAACAGATTTAAGATTCCTACATCTTTTACTTAAAGGTATCCTTCAGAAGTCAACTTTAACAAGCAATTGACTAGAAAGAATTCTTTCCTAATCTCACCAGCTGTTCAACTGCTCCAAAAAGAATCTTTTTTAAATGCTGGAAATATTAATTTTGTTCTACAAATGAAGGTAATTTGGCAAGAAAAAGAGAAAAAGGAACTAAAAGAGACACTTTGACTCTTTTTTCCCCTCAAGAAAAGAGTGTTAATGATCACATGAAATACAGATAAAGACTCATTCAAATAAAGTAAATTAATTTTCGTTTACACAACTTTAGTTTTAAAAGTCTATTTGCAAGCTTTATTTTGTTGGCAAATAAGTGTAATTTATGTATTATCTTATAAAAGCTGGTATCATTCTTAATTATCTCCTATTCAGGGTTTATGAAAATCAAGCTTTAAAAGGAAAAACAAATAGCATTTGTTTCCTCTCTCTTCACTGCTCTGAGCCAGCAATAATGACAAGATGACTGCTGATCTACAACATCAAAATGTGTCTAACAAGTGACTCCTAAGATACTCATGTAACTGATTATTATTATTTTAGTCCTATATCAATATTTAAATAAAATATAATTATAAATGTTTTTAAGGTAAATACTACTAATGAACAATTCCTTCTCAGGTTATACTCAATTCTATCATACAAAAACAGAAATGATAGCTGTTTTCTTTTCCTTCCTTTTTGAGTGCTACTGCAGAAGCCAAGATAATTTACATTTCAAACCAAATTGAGATGTGTAAAAAATATACAGAAGGAAATATAGCTCTAGAGTGTAGGGAAAAAAGCACTTCAAATATTTATTCTACAGCAGACTGAGAAAAACACAATCAATTATACATAACCCCACTTCATAGTTCAGGTATCTCTTTCTCTCTTAAATTATGATACTAAACTAATTATTTCCTTAGACCCCCAACTTACTCAATATCATGAATTATATTCAGTTGTAAAATGTAAATTTCAAAGAAATACAATTAAGGTAGGTAAAAAGAATGGTTACACTTAATCTAAAATGCCATAAGGTTTTGAGCTTTCAAAAGTACCCTTTGAAATTAAAAAGAAAAATTATAAAGGAAACCCCAAAACATAAAGGCATAACTCGGAGATATTTCAGGATCGGTTCCAGACCACCGTAATAAAGCAAGTATCACAATAAAGTGAGTCATACAAATTTTTTGGCTTCCCAATGCATATAAAAGTTACGTTTACACTATACCACAGTCTATTAAGTGTGCAATACCATATGTCTAAAAAATGTATATATCTTAATTCAAAAATACTTTATTGCTAAAAAATACAAATAATTATCTGAACCTTCAGCGAGTCATAATCTTTTTGCTGGTGGAGGGTCTTGCCTCAACATTGATGGCCGCTGACTGATGAGGGTGGTGGCTGCTAAGGGTTGGGGTGGCTGTGGCAATTTCTTAAAATAAGACAATTGGCTTTGCGTGGTGGCTCATGCCTATAATCCTAGCACTTTGGGAGGATCGCTTGAAGCCAGGAGTTCAAGACCAGCCTGGACAACAGGAAGACTCTCGTCTCCACAAGAAATAAAAAAATTAGCCAGGCATAGTGGTGTGCGCCTATAGTCCCAGCTACTTGGGAGGCTGAGGCAGGAGGATCCCTTGAGCCCAGGAGTTTGAGGCTACAGTGAGCTATGATGATGCCACTACACTCTAGCCCGGGCAACAGAGTGAGACCCTGTCTCTAAATAAATAAATAAAAATAAGACAACAATGAAGTTTGCTGCATCAATTGACTCTTTCATAAAAGATTTCTCTGTAGCACACAATGGTGTTTTTAACCATGTTCACAGCATCCTCACCAGTAGATTCCATCTCGAGAAACCACTTTCTTTCCTCATCCATGAGAAGCAACTCCTCGTCTGTTCTCATTTGATCAAGAGATTGCAACAATTCAGTCACATCTTCAGGCTCTACTTCTAGGACTAGTTCTCTTACTATTTCTATCACATTTGCAGTTACTTTCTATATTAAAGTCCTGAACCCCTCAAAGTCATCCATGAGGGGTTGGAATCAATTTCTCCCAAACTCCTGTTAAGGCAGATATTTTGAACTCCTCCCTATGAACCAAGAATGCTCTTAATGGTATCTAGAATGCTGAATCCTTTCCAGAAAGTTTTCAATTTACTTTGCCCAGATTTATCAGAGGATTCACTATCTAGGGCAGCTATAGCCTTAAGAAATGCATTTCTTAAATAACAAGACTTGACAGTCGAAATTACTCCTTGATCTATGGGCTCCAGAATGAATGTTGTGTTAGCAGGCATGAAAACAACATACATCTCTTTTTACACCACAATCAAAGTTCTTGAGTGACCAGGTGCATTGTCAATGAGCAGTAAAAATTTTGAAAGAAATCTTTCTTTCTGAGTGGTAAGTCTAAACAGTGGGCTTAAAATATTCAGCAACCCATGCTGTAAACAGATGTGCTGTTATCCAGGCTTTGTTGTTTCATTTACAGAGCACAGGCAGAGTAGATTTAGCATAATTCTTAAGGGACCTAGTATTTTCAGCATGGTAAATGAGCACTGGCTTCAACTGAATGTCACCAGCTGCATTAGTCCCTAATAAGAGAATCAGCTTATTCTTTGAAGCTCTGAAGCCAGGCATTGACTTCTCCTCTCTAACTATGTAAGTCTTAAATGGTATCTTCTTCCAATAGAAGACTTTTGTCGACATGGAAAATCTTTTGTTTAGTGTAGCCATCTTCATCAGTGAAGTTAGCTAGATATTCTGGATACCTTGCTGCAACTTCTACAACAGAATTTACTGTTTCACCTCACACTTTTATGTTATGAAGACAGCTTCTTCTTTAAACCTCATGAACCAACCTCTGATAGCTTCAGACATTTCTTCCGCATTTTCCTCATCTCCCTCAATCTTCATAGAATTAAAGAAAGTTAAGGCCTTGTTCTGAATTAGGATTTGGCTTAAGAGAATGTTGTAGCTGGTTTGATCTTCTATCCGTAACTGAAATTTTCTCCGTATCAGTGATAATGCTGTTTCTCTTTCTTATCATTCATGTGTTCACTTGAATAATAGTTTTAATTTCCTTTAAGAAGTTTTTCTTTTGCATTCACAACTTGGCTAACTGGTGCAAGAGGCCTAGCTTTTGGCCTATCACAGCTTTCAACATGCCTTCCTCACTGAGCTTAATCATTTCTAGCTTTTGATTTAAAGTGAGATATAAAGAAAGATAACTCTTTCTATCTCTTGAACATTTTTGTTTGTTTTCAATGGTAACAATATTCTCTTTTTTTATTTCAGAGTATAAAAATATGGAACACTTCATGAATTTGCATGCTATCCTTATGCAGGGGCCATGGTAATCTTCTCTGTATCATTCCAATTTTAGTATATGTGCTGCCAAAGCAAGCACTCTCTTGAATATTTAGAGGCCACTGCAGGATTACTAATTGGCCCAGTTTCAAAATTGTTGTGTCTCAGGAAACAGGGAGGCCCGAGGAGAGGGAGAGACACAGGGAAAGTCTGGTCAGTGGAGCAGCCAGCACACATACATTTACTGATTAAGTTCGCTATCATATATGGGTGCAGTTTATAGCGCCCCAAAACAATTACAAAAGTAACATCAAAGATCACTGATCACACATCACCATAACAAATATAATAATAAAGTTTGAAATATTGTGAGAACCACCAAAATGTGACACAGAGACATGAAGTGAGCATATACCGTGGAAAAAATGGCATTGATACACTTGCTCCATGCAAGATTGCTACAAAACTTCAACTTGTAAAAAATGCAAAAGACAGTAAAGCAAAGCAAAATAAAATGAGGTATGCCTATATTTGATTTGATGAGACAAGTAAAATTACATTTTCCATGTGATTTTGGAGAAACAACATTAGCACAGAATTGGTTACCCCTGCAACAATACATAAATAATGAAAAAAAATTTATTTTACAAGGGATTCCCCTTAGCCATCCAGCACATTAATGTTATAAAATTAGCATAACTCCCAGAATTTGCTTAAGAGGATGTCTCACCCTCAGCTCTACCGGTAATTTGGACCAGAAAATTCTTTGTTATGCAGGCTGCTTTGTGTACTGTAGGGTGTTTAGCAGCATCTCTGGCCTCCACCCATTAGATGTTAATAGTACCCCCACCTCAGATGTGACAATCAAAAATGTCTCCAGATACTGCCAAATGTACCCTAGGGACAAAATCATCTCAGGTTGAGAACTACTGGCTCAGACCTAAACAGATATTCTCATGAAAGTTTTATACTAATGCTAAAAAAATTAAAAAGGAAAAAGAAAAGAGAACAAAACCTTAAAAGTTCAGTAGTGATACAGTAAAAAAAAAAAAAAAGTCATATTTCAGACAATAAAAACTATAAAAATAAAATCATAAATGCCACCATACATCCCCAAGGAAATCCTTCCTTCTTATTGAATAAATGTCTCTAGATTCTAACATATATATTTAAAAAGTTCCTATCAGACCATTTCTCCTATAGAAAATAGATATAAACTTTGATGAAATATAAAAATCAACTGTCAGCAGGCACTGAAGAAAAAAAAAAAAACAGACAAATTATGAGGGGACTCAAAATGTAGAAGAAGGGAATAGCAAAAAGATAATCTAAAATTGCTCAGCATACAAAAAAAAAAAAAAAGACAAATACCATCCCATCTTCAAAAGAAAAAAATCCAACAATAAATACCAACCTACAGATAATTCAGATGTTAGAATTAGCAAACAAGAATTTTAAAGCAGCAATTATAATTATGCTCAAGAAAGTAAAGGAAAATATTACAGTGAAGAAAGAAAATCTCATCAGAGAAATAAAAACTAAACAAAAAAGTTTTTAAAATACTTTGAAAACTTAAAAATACAATATCTGAAAAAATAATTCATTTGGATGGCCTACACAACACAATGGGGCTAAAACAAGGAAAAGTCAGTAAAATTGAAGATAGAACAATATAAGTATCTGAAGAACAGAGAGAAAAATGTTTTTAAAAAATAACAGATCCTCAAGGGCCTAAGGGAAAATATCAAAAATTCTAACATACATCTACTTTAAATCACAAAATGAAAGAAGATTGCATAGGACAGAAAAAGCATTTGAAGATATAATGGCTAAAATTTTTCCAACTTTGTTTAAAGATATAAATTTACAAATCTAATAAGTTTAGTAAACTTCCAGCATGATAACTATGAAGAAAAACATGCTAGGCACATCATAGCTAAACTACCATAAATAGATTATAAAGAAAAAAGGTTCAACACATTCTTTTCAAGTTCACATCGAAAATTTCTGAAAACTGAATATTGTACAAGGCCATAAAGCTAGTCTCAACAAACTTCAAAGGACTGGTATTATATTCTCTCACCATAATGCAATTAACTAAAAAATTAGTGATGATAAGAACAAAAAAAATTAAAAACACATCTTAAAATAGCTCATGAGTTAAGCAAAAAAATCATGAAGGAAATTAGAAAATACTTCAAATTTAATAATAACAAAACAACTGTATATCAAATGTTGTGGAATGCAACTAGGTGGGTATGTAGGGAAAATCTATGGCCTTAGATGCTTTTCATTAGAAAAAAGACTAAAAATTAATCAGCTAAGCAAACTTAAGGAATTAGAAAAAAACAGAACACCCAAAAAGTCAAAGGAAAAAGATATTAAGAAAACAGAAATTAATGAAATAGGAAACAAATGTATCTAGAAAGGCTTAAGAAAGCCAAAAGTTGGTTCTTTCAAAAAATGAAAGTGAGAAACTTCTGGTAAGACTGATTAAGAAAATATAGAGGGTACAAATAATTAACATTTTGTATGAAAATAGAAACATAATTTTTAATCTCAGATACAGCTGAGAGAAAACAGAAAATGAGAGGATTTTATGAACAATGTTAGCCAAAAACTTTGAAAACATAAATTAAATGGATAAATTCATAAAAAATAAACTTACAAAAGGCATTCTAAAAGAAATAGAAACATTAAAGGACATTTAATCAGTGGTTAAATATTTCCACAAACAGAAGCTTTACAAAATATTTGAGGAACAATAATTCCAATCTTACATAAACTCTTTGAAAGAACAAAAGAAAAGGAATTTTTCCCATGCACTTTATGAGGCAAGCATGACCCTGATTCCAAAACCAAAGACAGCTAAGACAGAAAAATTATAGGCCAATATCTCTTATGAACACAGATTTTTTAAAAAACATGCAAATACTAGCAAACTGTTCCAAGCCATGTATGAATCATGATGAAGTTAATTTGTATCAGGAATGCAAGGTTGATTTAATATTAGACAATTAGCAGATTAAAAGAAAAGAAACAGGATTATCTCAATAAAGTTTGATAAGATTTAACATTTATGATAAAACTGTTAGAAAACCAGAAATAGTAGATAACTTCCTCTAACCTGATAAATGAGAGCTACCACAATGAGATCATATGATAAATGTAATACTTAATAGTGAAATGTTGAAAGCATTCCCTTTAAGATCAGAAACAAGACCAAAATGCCTACTGTCACTACCACTATGCAATATTGTATTTAGAGGTTCTAGTTAGGACAGTAAGAAACTAGTTTTTAAAAAATAAAAGATATAAGGATTAGAAAAAAGAGGCAAAACTATTACTATTTGCAAATAATAATGACCAATTACTAATAAAGTAAACCACTGTGAATACGAGATTTTAACAAGAATGTTTATAAACAAAAGCAGTACACAAAAGTCAATTGAGATACTACTTCACTCGCACTAAGATGGCTAGAACCAAAAAGTCAGATAATAGCAAGTGTTGGCAAGGACATGAAGAAATCAAAACCCCTATACACTGCTAGTGGGGATGCAAAATGGTACAACCACTTTAGAAAACAGTCTAGCAGTTCCATGAATGATTAAACATGGTGTTATCAGACCACCTAGCAATTCTACTCCTAGATATACACCCAAGAGAAACTAAAGCATATGTCTACACAAAAGCTTGTACATGAATGTTTATAGCAGATTTATTCATTTTAGCCAAAAGGTAAAAATAACCCAAATGTCTATCAACTGATGAATAAACAAAATGTGGCCTATCCATACAATGGAATATCATTTAAGCACAGAAAGAAATGCAGTACTGACACATGCCACAACATAGATGAAACTTGAAAAAACATTATGTTAAGTGAAAAAAGTCAATCACAAAAGACCACATATAATGTGACTCCATTTAAACGAAGTCTAGAAAAGGCAAACAGAGAGACAGAAAGTAGATTAGCAATTGCTTAGGGCTAATGAGGATAAAAGGTTAGGGGAGTGATAGCTAAAGTGTATAGGGTTTCTTTTTGAGATGATGAAAATGTTCTCATATAGCAATAATTACACATATCTCTAAATATACTAAAATACACTAAATTGTACACTCTAAATGAGTAAATTCTAAAGTAGGTGAATTAGATCTCAATAAAGTGGTTTTCTTAAAAAAAAAAGTCAACTGTATTTCTACACATCAGCAAAACACTATTAGAAAATATATTTTACTTTATAATTTGCCAAAATGTAATCAAGCTCTTCATGGAGAAAATTATAAAATTTTACTAAAAGGAGATTAAATAAATAAAAGGATATACAATGTTCATGTATTAGAAGTCTTAAAAAAAAGTCAATTCTCCTCAAATTGTTCCACAGATTAACTGCAATTCCAATCAAAATCTTAAAGTCTCCTGTAATTTTAGGCTGGAGGGAGGGAGGAATACGGAGTTATTTCTTAAGTACAGAGTTTCTGTTTGGGATGATAAAAAAGGTCCGGAAATAGACAATAGTGATGGCTGCACAACATTGTAAATCTCCTGCAATATTTGAGAAGCTGATGGTTAAAACTAATAATGATGGTTAAAACTTATAATGAAGACACAATAGCCAACATTAAGATAAGAAAAAAAGGAAACATACTCTCACAGCTATCAAGACTTCTAAAGCTATGGATAGGCCTTAGTGTGGGGAATGAATAGAGCCCAGTAAAAGATCCATACAAACCTATCAGGAAACTTGATTTATAAACAGCAAGCATGGCTGATCAAATTGAGTATCCATACCCCTATCTCTTATCTTGCACAAAATCAAATCTGTGTGGATAATACACTTAAATAGAAAACTATTTAGAAGACAATGTAGCACAATTAGAAAATTAGAAAATTGAAAGAGTAATGAAGGAACTAGTGTTACTAATATTACAACATATTATAAAGAATCCTTAAAAACAATGTGATACTGAAGCATGGGTAGACAGAATAGAAAGTCCAGAAACATACCAAAGTACATACAGGAATTTACTATGGTAAAAGTGGCATCTCAAACCAGTAGAGAAAAGACAGACTTTTTAGTCAATGGTATTGGTATTACTAAATTGGATATATATTTCACATCATAAACCACACAAAATAAAAATGGATCAAAGACATACATGTAAAACCTAAAACCCAAGAGTACTAGAAGAAAACAGGGGAAAATTTCTTTATAACCTTAAGAGTGACTCAAAATCCTGAAGCTATTAAATCAAAACTGATAAATTCAATTGAATAATTTAAGAAATCCTTCATGGCAAATAACATCAAAAGCAAAGTCAAAATATATTATACTAAGTGAAATACACCAGACATAAAGGACAAAAACTGTATGATTCCATTAGTATGAGATACCTAGAGTAGGCAAATTCATAAAGACAGAAAGAGAACAGAGGTTACTAGAATCTGGAAGAAGGGGAAACAGGGAGTTATTTCTTAATGAATATAGAGTTTCTGTTTGGGATAATGAAAAAGGTCTGGAAATAGCAGTAATGGCTGTACAACATTATAAATGTACTTAATGCCATTTGGTTGTACACTTAAAAATGGTTAAAATGGTAAATCTTGTTATGTCTATTTTACCACAATAAATACAAATGAGGGTGATTAGATAAACAAACAATAAAAAAAAAAAGAAGACAAATGACAAATGGGAGTGGAGGTGTGGGTTACATTTACACCTCACATCACAAAAGGAGTTTACCTCCCTAATACATAAAAAGAAGAAATCAGTGAGAAAAAAATACCAATAACCTAATCCAATTTAAAAATAAACAGCAGATGTGAATGAACAGTTCAAAGAAAGAGAAAGAGAAATTGCCTGTCATCACATGAAAAGATATTCAACATTGCTCATCAGAGAAATAAAAACTAAAACTGTGCTGAAATATATTTTTCACCAGATTAGGGGAAAAAATTAACAACATACTCTCATGGGAAAGCTGTAAGAAAAGTTACCCTTTATACTGCCGGTAGGAATACAAATTGTTATATCCACTACTGAAGGCAATCTGCAACATCTAGAACAATAGGAATGCACGTACCCTTTCACCAAACAACCTCACTTCTGGGAATTTATCCTACAGACATGCTAGCACATGTGGGAAATATATATGTACAAAGTTATTGCAGCATTGTATCAAATAGTAAAAAGTCAGGAACAACCCAAATATCCATCAATAGGAAACTGGTTAAATAAATTATGGACTTTTTCCATACAATGGAAAACTACATACTATAAAAAACAAGAACCTCTCTATTGGGATGTACAAAGAGCTCCAAGATACAAAGTCAAGAGCATAAAGCAAAAAGCAGAATAGTGTATAGTTATGCTTTTGTATTGAAAGGGAAGGAGAAATAAGAATATATATTTATATTGTATAAAGAAACACTGGAAAGATATAGAAGAAGCTAATAAAAACTGTTACCAATAGGAAACAAGGGATGGAGTGAGCAGACAATTGCAGTGGAGGAGATAAAAACGGAAACAAGATATTTCACTATATTTTTTCTATTTTGACTTGAGATATGTGAATGGATTTCTTATTAAAATTATCTTAACTTGATAGGGGTTTCTAATTCAAGGGTATATGTATTAGTCAAAACTCAAATAATATGATGTCCATTTCATTACATGTATGACTTTTATCTAAAATGAAAAAAGAAAACCCTAAATACTTATCTCTAGGTAATTACAAGCATGCTGAAGTATTCAGGAGGAAGTATACTTAATCTGTAATGCATACAGAACATAGGATCCATTACTAGTGACTGAATAGAGAGCTGGAGAGACACATGACAAAGCAATTACAGTAAAAAGTTCACTGTAGGATCTAGAAGGCACCTATAGGGATGCTCAACATAAAATTCTCTCATCTGTATGTCAAAAATTTCACAATAAAATTATTTTTTAAATTTTTATTAAAATTTTAAAAATAGAGAACTCATGAATCAATAGACAACTCAGAAAAATAGGCATAAAACACAAACAGGTGTTTAATAGAAGACACTAATGTTCCATAAACATATGAAAAGCTGTTCAACCCTACTTGTAGTCAAGGAACCACAAATTTCAAAACCACCTTGAGATACCATTACTCAACCGTCAAGACTGGCAAAAATTATAATCAGTACTAAGTGTTGAAAAGGAGGTGGAAATAACCCAAAACTCAAATGTCCATTAACATCAGAATGGGTCACTAAATCATGAGATGGTCACACAATGAAATATGCTGTGAAGCAGTGAGGGTGAAATGAACTAATAATACCCTCGCCCACAGAAAAGAATCTCGAAATACATTTTAAGTAAATGATGCAAGTAATTTAAAAAGTCAGTATGATTCTAATTATACTAAGTTTAAAAACAGGCTAAACAATTTAGGCACAGAGATATGATAAAACTATAAAGAAAAGCAAGGAAATAATCAATGAAAAAAAAACATAATAGCAATTATCCCTTGGAGGAAATTGCAATTATAATAAAGAAAAGGTACACAAAGTGGTTTCTAAGGTATTTATAATGTTCTATTTCTCAACCTGGATGGTAAGGTACATGAGTGCTCATTATTATTAATATGTTTTTATATATTCTTTTGTGAATATATTTCACAATAAAGTTTCTTAAATATGAAAAATTTCAGCACTATTATTACCCATTTTGAAGCATTAAAGAAGCATTCTTATCATTAATGTAAACATTCAAATGAATAGGTATCTCAATCGTAACATGATCAAAACCAAAATTCTGAGCCCTTGTTCCCTCATCTGTCTCCCCCGACACACACGTTCTTCCTGTTGTCTTCTCCCCTCAGTAAATGGCCTGTACAGCCTTCCAGTTGCTCAGTCCAAACCCTGGAGTCATCCATGCTTCCTCTCTCTCTTTCACTCAAACCCCACACCCAAACCATCTGCAAATCTTATTAGCACTCTTTCAACCCATTCGCTTCTCACCTACTTCTTATGCTACCACAACCCAAGTCACCACCTTGTCTCACATGGGGAAGTGCAACAGTCTCTTTCCTGGTCTCTGTTTCTCTCCTCTGTCAACTTTATTCTTAACAGGCAGCCAGAATGATCATTTTAAAATGTAAATTAGGGCAAGTTGTCCTTTGTTCAAAACCCACCTATAGCTCCCTGTCTCTCTCACAGTGAAAGCAAAGAACCCATACAACAGCCCACTCAGCCCTACCTGTTCCGGCTCCTGCTACCTGCTTATCACTCTCTCCCTCACAGTGAACTCCTGACGTTGCTCAAATGGCCAAGCTGGCTGTGGCCCTGCACCCTCCCTTGGACTCCATGTGCTCACCTCCAAACTTCCTCCGTGTCTGTCAAAAGCTCATATGTCACATTGGAGAGGTTCACTGGAACTACCCCACATGAAATTGAAAAATCTCATCCTACAACCCAGCGCTCCCTTCCCCCTCACCTTATTGATCATTCTCCATCTCAGCACCATCTAATTGACCACATACTTTATTTATTTACTGTCTTCCTCCACTCACTAGAATGAAAGTGTCATATGACAAGAATTTTTACCTGTTTTGCTTCCTACTATATCCTTAACATCTGAAAGAAGCCTAAGTAAGGGATTAATAATATCTGAATTAAGGAAGAACTTTTATGAAACTGTTTTTTAAACAATAAGCATTTATCTTATAATAATAAAAAGTACTTCAATTCATAAAATGATAAACTGTGTTATCTCCATAAACAGACATAAAAGAATAAATTAAATATCACTAAATAAAATATCAAGCACATGTAAACTTTTCCTGAATGGTTTCCAAAGGGAAGCAAAAAAATAGTAGGAATCTAATATGCAATAAATTAAAAACTGATTTTTAAAGAAATCAAGAAAAGCAAAATATGTCACATGTCACACTTTAAAAAAGCAAAATTGAAATAAAGCTATGGTTTGAATCCTATACCTCTCCAACTAAATTAATGTACTCTTGCTATAAAGCTAAAAGCAAAAGTAGAAAGCATGTCCTAAGTCCTAAAAACAAGCATTTATTACTTGCCACACCAACAGCGAAACAGGAAGGGCAAACAGTGCAAACTAGAAGGAACACTAGGTTTGCCCCTTCATTCTTATAAAAAAACAAACTGAGGAACTAAAATAACCTGCGGGAAACTTAAAAAAAAAAAAAACCAACTCTGTATCAAATTTAGCAATAATGGAAAAATACTAGAAGCAAAACAACAATTTACTTTGCCTGTTCAATTGTGATCTTGCTATAGCAAAATTCGGCTTTTATAGAACTAGAGACAAAATATATCTCCATGGAAACAATATTCCCAAGCATACATGTGAGACTGAGAAGTATGGTTTTCTCTGCAGGTCTTCACATCCTAAATATACATATAGGATTTGGAGTAGGGAGATACTGAGAAGAGAGCACAACTTTGTAATCAGGTCTAGATTTGAATTCTGGCTCTACCAGAATTCACTTTGATCTTAGGCAATTTTTGTCCTATCTGAACCCCAGTTTTTTAATCAGCAAAATAGGGATTATTAAGACCTACCTTATAAGTGTGTCAAGAATGTAAAAAAGTATAAGTCACCTAATTCGGGCCTGGTACATTCCTGGCTACAATCTACCTGCAGGCCTTCTGACATTTTAATCACAGTTACATAATGTTCAGTAAGAATCACCATCCTCTGATTGCCTCTGTTAGCTTTATAGCACTAGCCTATCACTGAGAATTCTACTAACAGCAGAGGGATGGAACTGTTGATGTTGCTATCAATAGGAACTTGTCAATTACCTGACAGCAGCCATTAGGTGCTACTAGTTAGAGGCAAAATAAAAGATTGCTTAAGATTTTTTTAAGATGTAAAACTAACTAGAGTCATGACCCCTGATCAATTATACCTTCTCAAAACTAGAAAAGATCTAGTAGGTCATTCAGCAGAAATCCTTTCCACGGTAGAGTAGTTGACCAACTTCTGCTTAAAGCATTCTAGTTTAAACCAAACTCTCACTCAAACAGGTAGAAGGTTATTATATTCTCTGACCCTTCTAATTATCAGAAAAGGCTTTTTTTCCTCCCTTAAATGGATAGATGATGAAAAAGTAAATGATAATGTATAAATGCCACCCTACACTCACATAAATAAAAATCTTCACTGTTTTCATTTGGGGGTAAGAAATGATATTCTCTTTAATAATAATTCCATAACAAAAAAGTTCAAAAAATGCATCTTGAAGCTTATATTTACATCTTCATAACAAAACACATCTTAGAAATCTGTCTTATAAATATATAAACATAAAGAAAACATACCTGGGATAATATCATTGATGTGCAATAGAATTGTATTTTCAACACTTGCAAAACTACAAAGCTGTACTCCATCAAATCTTCCATCCCAGTTGCCAATAGGGTTATCCTAGAAATTAAATAATAGAATAAACTTTAAAACTCCCCCCAATAAAATATAAATATGAAAGTCTGCATTTTCTATAAGAGAATTCTCCAAAATGCTTTACACTGAAAAATTTTAACTATTTTGCCTAAAAGAAAGAAAGAATATATTAGGAATAATTGTCATAGTAATGAGGCTTTGATTTTTTGTTCGTTTTTCGAAAACTGAGATCCAAGAATAATCAAATTATAGTAAACCCACGGATGAGCAAGGAATCAAGAGTTCTTCATACTTTACCAGACAATAAATACTAGTCTATATAATAACATCCATATGAGGGTTAGAGAGACATCATTTTGCATAGGAAAGTTTATTAATAATACATTATTTCACCCAGAAACCTGCCTCTATTTAGCCCTACCTTGCTCTGATCGCTCCTTTTTATTCCCCGAGCACTTAAATAGTCCAACTGAAACTTCGGCAGGTCTTTCTCTACATAGAAAGTCTGCTTTTTAATTGTTCTTTTCTTATTTTATGGGCATGCAAGAATTTCCTCCAAAGTGGAGATGTTTATATTTAATTATTTTATATGCCAATGTAGCAACAGCTAGCACAGCGCTGTTCACGGAGCTAGATAATGAGATGGGCCAGTGAAGCCACTCCCCTGAGCACCAATGTATTATGGCATGCTAAAATGCCCCTGGAAATAGAAGGAGATGGAGAAAAATGTATTTGCTAGAACTTTCCTCTCAAGGAACATACTAGAAGTGTTTGGAACAAATGCTTGCATAAAACAACTAGGGGATGGGCAGAGGCAGGGAAAGAAGCCACAGGGCAAACCTCTTGGCAGCTCAACCCAGGTAAACAAGATGACCCCTAGACCACCCTCTGAAACGGGAAAGGCCACATTTGGGGCCCAAGCCAAATCACAATTTCTCCTCTAAAGAGTGAACTAACATTTAAAGAATATTGGTTAAAAGGGGTACTTTATGTTTAGCTATCTTGAGGGACCCAAGTTTTAGTCCAACTTTTCACATAACATGAGTTCAATGAGGGCTGGTTTAGAGCAACTAACGAGTATCAAATAGACTTTCCTATCAGCAGAATTTCTAAGCACAGGGCAACAGAAACTTACGCTAGAACATTCGCACCCTACCAACCAAGAGGTAACCCTGAACAGATGAAAATGAGAACCAAAACATCTCCATCGTAAATGCAACGACTATCACTCACCCCCCAACCCACTCGCAACTTTGCGTGCCGGAGCCTAGCATTTCCGTATGGACGCCGCTCTCTGCTTGCCGGGGCCTAGCGATTCCGTATGGACGCTGCTCTCTGCGTGCCGGAGCCTAGCGATTCCGTATGAACGCCGCTCTCTGCATGCCGGGGCCTAGCGATCCCGTGTGGACGCCGCTCTCTGCGTGCCGGGGCCTAGCGATCCCGTGTGGACGCCGCTCTCTGCGTGCCGGGGCCTAGCGATTCCGTGTGGACGCCGCTCTCTGCGTGCCGGGGCCTAGCGATCCCGTGTGGACGCC
>VSMD01032870.1:0-11165 GCA_008750895.1 Mirza zaza
TGGCTTTGGCGCCGCTGAAAATGCGCCAATCACAACGCAGCGTAATCGGAACCTTAATTTGCGTACAGCCTCTATAAGTACAGAGTCGTTTCCGGCAGACCCTGTCCTGGTTCTACTGTTGCGCTTGCGGTCCTCGCCGCTCGTGCTTGTCGCTATGCCTGAGCCAGCAAAGTCCGCTCCGGCTCCCAAGAAGGGCTCCAAGAAAGCCGTCACGAAAGCCCAGAAGAAGGATGGCAAGAAGCGCAAGCGCAGCCGCAAGGAGAGCTACTCCATCTACGTGTACAAGGTGCTGAAGCAGGTCCACCCGGACACCGGCATCTCGTCCAAGGCCATGGGCATCATGAACTCGTTCGTCAACGACATCTTCGAGCGCATCGCCGGCGAGGCGTCCCGCCTGGCGCATTACAACAAGCGCTCCACCATCACGTCCCGCGAGATCCAGACGGCCGTGCGCCTGCTGCTGCCCGGCGAGCTGGCCAAGCACGCCGTGTCCGAGGGCACCAAGGCGGTCACCAAGTACACCAGCTCCAAGTGAGTCCCTGCCGGGACGCGGCGCTCGCTCGCGCGAGTGGCCGGCCTCTTGACTCCAAAGGCTCTTTTCAGAGCCACCTATCTCCTCCCTGAAAGAAGCTGTCTTCCAGCTGCTTCTCACAATTCCTTGTAAGTCCCTTTCCCTAACATCTGCCAGATTCTTTCCTTATTTAATATACGCTTTCTTCGGATGACGGGAACGTAACACTAGGTGGAGCCATATTCTGTAGGTCAGTGGAGAGCTAGTTTAAGAGTATGTTCTTGAGTGTAGATTTTGCCTATTCCAAAACGAAACCGTATGCAGCACATACTGATCAATAAAAACCTCAACAGAATGGAAGCGTTAAGCAGTGGTTAGCCTAAAGCAATTAGATTTGCGCAGTACTGCGAAGTAACTGCAATTTATATAAAAGTTTTCAAAACTTTGTAGTAACCTAAACGTTGTTTGTGTGCATATAAATAAAGCAATACTCCTGCGACCATGTGTCAGGATCTATAGTAAACTTTTGTGTGTGTACCTGGATATCTGAATTCGTGGTTAAAGCGGTTTGTAGTTTAAACAGCCCCTTTACCTCACTTTGGTATTCCATACACTGAATAAACGTGTACTCTATTGCTCAGTTTCCAGACATTAAACATCACAATAAAATAATACAAAAGGCTGTTTTTTATTTGTGTTATAAATAGTAGACCTGTTTACCCAGGTGTTGATACATACAATTCTCCATAGTTGTAGTTTGGTATTTTATCACTTTTATGGATAAAGTAAGGAGGAAAGATGCTCAAGGATTGCAAGAAACCAGGCCTGCTAATTATAGAATGTCCTCCAGAGAGTACCCAGCAGCTTGTATTGTTAAAACTTCTTAGCCATGGCCGTGCTTGGTGGCTCACTCCTGTAAGCCTAGCACTCTGGGAGGCCGAGGCGGGAGGATCGTTTGAGCTCAGGAGTTCGAGACCAGCCTGAGCAAGAGCGAGACCCAGTCTCTACTAAAAAAAAAAAAAAAAAGTAGAAATTAGCTGGACAACTAAAAACATATAGAAAAAATTGGCTGGGCATGGTGGCACATGCCTGTAGTCCCAGATACTCGGAAGGCTGAGGGCAGTAGGATTGCTTGAGCCTAGGAGTTTGAGGTTGCTATGAGCTAGGCTGATGCCAAGGCACTCTAGCCTGGGTAACAGAGTGAGACTCTGTCTCAAAAAAAAAAAAAAAAAAAAAAAAAAAACCTAGCCTAAAAAATATTTTTTCCTTCTGTAGTGGACAAAGAGAAGACTTCTGTTTCTTCTGTACAGGACAAGGAAAAAAGCTACAATACCATTATAACACCCAACAAATACTGATTCAAAAATGACAATGTATATTCAAATTTCTCCAACTGTCAAAAAAAAATCCTGTATAGCTGTTGTTATTACTTTCCTATGGTTGCTGTAACAAATTACTACACACTTGGTGTTTTAAAACATTTCTTTTTTGTTTGTTTTTTGAGACAGAGTCTCACTCTTGCCTGGGTTAGAGTGCAGTGGTGTCTGCCTAGCTCACAGCAACCTCAAACTCTTGGGCTCCAGCAATCCTCTTGCCTCAGCCTTGGGGGTAGTTGGGACTACAGGAATGTGCCACCATGCCTGGCTAATTTTTTCTATTTTTTTTTAGTTGTTTTGGCTAATTTCTTTCTATTTATAGTAGAGGTGGGGTCTCACTCTTGCTCAGGCTGGTCTCAAACTCCTGAGCTCAAGCAATCCTCCCACCTAGGCCTCCCAGAGTGCTAGGATTACAGCATGAGCCACCATGCCCAGCCTAAAACAACATTTCTTTATTCTCTTACAATTCTGGATGTCAGAAGTACAAAATCATTTCACTACCTGGAAATCAAGACTGTGCTCCCTCCAGAGGCTCTAATGGAGAGTCTGTTTCCATCCCTTTTCCAGCTTCTAGAGGGTTTTTCTGGTTTTATTGTCCCCTCCTACATCTTCAAAGCCAGCATCCTACCATCTTCAAATCTCTGCTTCTATTGCCTTCTTCTTCCCTTGATCTTCTTGCCTTTCTCTTATAAGAACTTTAGTGATTATACTTGGGTCTACCCACATAATCCAGGATGATCTCTCAATCTCAGAATCACCTCTGCAAAGTCTCTTTGGCCATATAAAGTAATATTCACAGGTTCTGGGGATTAGGATGTGGACATATTCAGAGGCCATATTCAGCCTACTGAAGCTGTTGACTACTGTTATAGGTTGAATTGTGTCCACAAATACAAGCCAAAGTCTACTCCCAGTGCCTTACAATTTTGCCTTATTTGAAATAGGGTCTTTGTAGGTGTAATCAAGTTAAAAATGAAGTCATTTTTAGGGCAGGCCCTAATCCAATATGATTGGTATCCTTATAATAAAACAGACACAGGAAGAAGACTGTGGCAGAGATTAGAGTTATGATGCCTCAACCAGAGAACTGGGGCTACCAGGCACTGAAAGACAAGAAAAGCCCTAGTGCCTTTGGAGAGAGCATGGCCCTGCAAACACCTTGATTTCAGACTTCTAGCCTCTAGAACCATAAGAAAATAAATTTCTGTTGTTTTAAGCTATATAGTTAATGGACTTTGTTATGGTACCCCTAGGAAACTAATACAACTACTAAAATTTTTAATAGATTTACAGTTTAAATTTTTAAATAAAATTTCACGTATTTTTATCCCTGTTGTTTCTTTTATAATGGTAATATTAATTTTGGGCCTTACTCAAATATTGATTTTAGCACTTAGACATTTGGTCCAAATGTGTCCTTTGAGCACCTCTATTTGTCTTTATTATTTGACTTCTGTGAGACCTTTCAATATGAAAGGTTTATCATTTTTTTCTTTTATCCTAGGAAACCATTTGTTAATATTCCTGAAATATTTCAAGATTCAAACTGATTCAAGAATATCAGACAAATTGGCGTAATTTGAGTTCAAAGGTACAGCAGAGCTCCAAGCTTGGCTAAACTCCATGAGGGGCTCAGTTCTCTGATTCCCCCACACTGTGCCCTCCCCTGCATATTCTCTATAATCGTTCTTACCTTCATACCCATGAACCACCCCATCCTGATGCTGTCTCTTGAAAGCAAATAAGCATCTTTCCCAAAAGAAAACAGCATTCTACACTTCCTTACTCAGTTCAATTCCTGAAATGTTAAAATGCCAATTAGATGGGACTACATTCCTGAACAAATCACAGTGGGAAGGCAACTGGGCCAACATTTAAACTAATCAGTTCAACCCTAATAACTGTGGGTAAAATCTTTCTGGAAAACATATGTGGCAGTATTGTTACAGAAACAGAAAAATAAATGCTTATAATACCCATCATTCCCACTGCTGTGTTCATAAATAGTCCTTAAAGGTAGTTTCGTATTGTCTTCACTGAGCCCCAGATGCATCTTTCATACTGCCAAATGTACCTATCAAATGGCTTGCATATCAAATGGCTTCTGAAAAATCAGAACTCTGGATCTCCCCCTTCAGTGCCCCAACCAATACCTTCTCCCAGTATTCCAACCTAATTAACAGCACCACCGTTTACCCAATTGCTCAAGCCAAACATCTAGGGGTTTCACTCTTACCTAAATTCTATTCTTCAGCAAGACCTATTGATTCTACCTCTAAAACATAATCCAACATTTATGTCTCCATTACTACCACTGCACTCCAATCCAACATATCTATACAGTGGTTCTCACACTTTAGAATTTCTCAATCACCCTGAGACCTTGTTAACACAAATTATTGGGACCTGAGAATGTTCATTTTTAATAGATGCTGGTTGGCACACCAGACTTCAAGAATCATTGCTCTACTGCAACAGCCTCCTAATTGGTTTCCCTGCTTCGGCTATGGCCAACCTAGGAATTGATTCCCAAAGCAACACCATGATCTTTAAAGCTAATGAGGTTGTTATTCCGCTTCCTATCTCTAGTAGCACAAGTGCTCCCAAAGCACTGAGAATAAACCCAATCAACCTCTCTTGCACTGTATTTGGGAGTCTTTGCTCAAGCATTTCAAACTGTGGCTTCAAAAATTATGCATATTTTGTTGCCAGTGTATGAAACTAATGCTTAAGTAGGATGAGTTTGAGTAATTCTTGTGGGGGAAAAAATCCCACCATACAATACTAGGTGGATTTTAGGGTATGTGAAGTAGAAGGCATATATGGCACCAGCATTATCTGTTAATGCCTGGGTTATCAAAATGAGGCTTCCATTTACCTCACTGAGGAATCTTCACATAAATGGTATAGGCACGTGCTTGTGAACCAAGGACACAAATTCAAAATTTCTAGGCACCATATATACAAGTTGAATTATTTGTTAGTACCCACCTCAGAAGCATATAATGTAAACTATTAAATTCCACCACTGTTAAAGACTAGAATGTCGTATCTTTGTCTATTTAACTTTCTACCTTGCACAATCAAAATTAACACAGCATTTCTCTCGAAAACAACTTACTGAGCACATATTCATAGCTGAGGCTAAGCTAAAGTCAGTTTTAGGTCTAGTCTTATCTGGCAACCCCCAACATATCTGTAGGTTAAGACTTGTCCACTAACCCACGTAAGCATGCCTACACCAATGCTTAAACAGGTGAGACACGGATCCTTGTACTCAGTCCAGTTGTTGACTTTCTTGAAGTCCTGACCTCAAGCGATCATACCGCCTCGGCCTCCCAGAGTGCTAGGATTACCGGAGTGAGCCACCACGCCTGGCCAGTCGTTCACTTTCTTAACTAGAGATACCAAAAAGAAAGCTAGGAGGAACACATGACAGCTTCTTTCAGGGAAGAGATAGGTGGCTCTGAAAAGAGCCTTTGGAGTCAAGAGGCCGGCCACTCGCGCGAGCGAGCGCCGCGTCCCGGCAGGGACTCACTTGGAGCTGGTGTACTTGGTGACCGCCTTGGTGCCCTCGGACACGGCGTGCTTGGCCAGCTCGCCGGGCAGCAGCAGGCGCACGGCCGTCTGGATCTCGCGGGACGTGATGGTGGAGCGCTTGTTGTAATGCGCCAGGCGGGACGCCTCGCCGGCGATGCGCTCGAAGATGTCGTTGACGAACGAGTTCATGATGCCCATGGCCTTGGACGAGATGCCGGTGTCCGGGTGGACCTGCTTCAGCACCTTGTACACGTAGATGGAGTAGCTCTCCTTGCGGCTGCGCTTGCGCTTCTTGCCATCCTTCTTCTGGGCTTTCGTGACGGCTTTCTTGGAGCCCTTCTTGGGAGCCGGAGCGGACTTTGCTGGCTCAGGCATAGCGACAAGCACGAGCGGCGAGGACCGCAAGCGCAACAGTAGAACTAGGACAGGGTCTGCCGGAAACGACTCTGTACTTATAGAGGCTGTACGCAAATTAAGGTTCCGATTACGCTGCGTTGTGATTGGCGCATTTTCAGCGGCGCCAAAGCCAGGGGACGAGATTATGTAAATGAGTAGATTCTGGCTGAGCTAGCCTATTGGCCATCGGGACAAAGCTGTGCTTTAGCCAATCAGAGTGCGCCGTGGACAATCCCCGTTCTGCCTATAAAAGAGTGAAGCAGACCCATTTGCGGCGACTTTCTCGGTCGTCTAGCGGGAGCTTTTTGCAGTGACTGTCGCTGTCATGTCTGGTCGTGGCAAGCAGGGAGGCAAAGCCCGCGCCAAGGCCAAGTCGCGCTCGTCCCGCGCCGGCCTTCAGTTCCCGGTGGGGCGAGTGCACCGCTTGCTGCGCAAGGGCAACTACGCCGAGCGGGTGGGGGCCGGCGCGCCCGTCTATATGGCGGCCGTCCTCGAGTACTTGACCGCGGAAATCCTGGAGCTGGCGGGCAACGCGGCCCGAGACAACAAGAAGACGCGCATCATCCCCCGTCACCTCCAGCTGGCCATCCGCAACGACGAGGAGCTG
The DNA here is from genome assembly GCA_008750895.1 of Mirza zaza. Taxonomy (NCBI): domain Eukaryota; kingdom Metazoa; phylum Chordata; class Mammalia; order Primates; family Cheirogaleidae; genus Mirza; species Mirza zaza. The sequence goes on from VSMD01032870.1 coordinate 6,431, forward strand.
AACAAGCTGCTGGGCAAGGTCACCATCGCCCAGGGCGGCGTCTTGCCTAACATCCAGGCCGTGTTGCTCCCTAAGAAGACTGAGAGCCACCACAAGGCAAAGGGCAAGTGAGGCCTACGTCCGGAAACTCAGCCCAGCCTGCGTCTCAGATAGGGATCCCCTGTGAAATCAAAGGCTCTTTTCAGAGCCACCCACTATTTCAAATAAAGAGCTGTTACGTTGGCTAGTCTGCTCTTTCCCGGTAGCGAATGCCGAACCCGGAGATGACGGGAGGTGTGGGTGGGAGCGGAACCATGTGCCCCTTGCTCCCCGCCGCTTCTCAGCCTCGGGTCTCGACACGTCACTCCCTTCGTAGTCCTCAGTCTTGGGAGTGAGTAGCGCAGGTGGAGGTCCCAAACACCCCGGGCGCCGGCGGGCGGCTCGGGCGTGAGCACTAGCGCTATCGACAGCAGCTGAGGTCGAGCCCTCAGCTGCTCCCGCAGGCCTTTGCCGATGCTTAGGTGAGGTCCGGTGCCGGGCGTGGGGGTGCGTGCTCGCCGTCGCCCTCCCTGCCCGCGTGGGTGTGGGGGGGCGCGCGGGTTTCGGGAGTGCGGCGGAGCTGGGTCTCGGCTTAGCGGCTGGCTTAGTATCTCCCCCGCGCGCTTAAGCGCTTTCGCAGCAGAGACACGGGCTCCCCTCTCGGGCTTCCGGAGGCGGAACCTTGCGCCGTGGAGGCGGGCAACTTTCCCTTCAGAAAAGCGCCGAAGAGGCGGAAAACGGTCCGCCGAGGAGCAACTGGGGTAGGGGGACGCAGACGGAAGGCCGAAGTTCAACTTGGGAGCTACGCGGCGAAGACAGGAAAAGGGGTACGGTGGGGAGCGTGTTCTAAGGACATGACGGAGGGGCTAGGGAGGAACGATCTGACAGAGCTGCAATCGAAAATGACTTTCATCCTGGAAGAATGAGGAGAAAACAAGGTTGGAAAACTGTCGGCCAACCGCAAAGCAGACAGGGAGGCGGGGTTAGAGAGGACTCTGCCGGAGCCAACCGGTGACTCTAGCACGGGACACGTCACGGCCAATGGACAGCCAGCGCGGGACTTTCAATTACCGTCCCGCCCAATCGGGCAAAGACTGTGCCTATAAAGACTGCTTGCCGCCGGCCGGGATCTCGTTTCTGCCCCTGCCGCGGCGTCGCTGAGTTCGCGTTCTGTTTTGCCATGGCCCGTACAAAGCAGACCGCCCGTAAGTCGACCGGTGGCAAGGCCCCGAGGAAGCAGCTGGCCACCAAGGCGGCCCGCAAGAGCGCGCCGGCCACGGGCGGCGTGAAGAAGCCGCACCGCTACCGGCCGGGCACCGTGGCCCTGCGGGAGATCCGGCGCTACCAGAAGTCCACCGAGCTGCTGATCCGCAAGCTGCCCTTCCAGCGGCTGGTGCGCGAGATCGCGCAGGACTTCAAGACGGACCTGCGCTTCCAGAGCTCGGCCGTGATGGCGCTGCAGGAGGCGAGCGAGGCCTACCTGGTGGGGTTGTTCGAAGACACGAACCTGTGTGCCATCCACGCCAAGCGAGTGACCATCATGCCCAAGGACATCCAGCTGGCCCGCCGCATCCGCGGGGAGCGGGCTTAAGGAATGCGCGCTCGGTTCTAGGTTCCATCACATCCAAAGGCTCTTTTCAGAGCCACCCACAGCAGCACTCGGAAGGAGCTGTACCGCTTGCCCTCCGCGCTCTGCCCTCCGGCCCTAGACCGGGGAAGGCGTTAACTAGTTAGCCTCCCGGTAAAGCGTTGGGGGTCAGCATCCGGTCCAGTCCCTTCCTGCGGTGCCATTTCGAGCTGTAACGGAGTTCGGTCAGCTTGCTCGTCTGGGCCGGCGAGGTTGCCGCTGCTTCCTTGCGCGCGGTCAGGACGCGCAGGTTTGCACCTTTGCGGCGGCCGCTGGCCCTCCCACAGCGGCCGGCCTGGGGCGTCTTCTGCTAGGTGCCGGCGGCGCAGAATTGGTATTTCCCCCGGGGTTGGCGGTGGGGATGGGCTGGTGGTGACGAGAAGGGCGTCCGAGGGGAGAATGAGCTGAGGCCGGGAGTCACCAGGGGACGCTGGAGATTCGCAGTCCCGGGCGCGGCTGTGCTGTGCTGGCCTTTCCCGGAGCCGAGAGCGGCGCGCCGGTTGGCCCGCGCCCGCGGCCTGAGCTCCCGCCGAAGGGCTTCACCAGGCGCCGCCCTAGGGCTAGGCCATTCAGCAAATTAGTCTCGTGGTATTTCTGCTCTTTCAAGTTGGGGATTTCTGCTTTTAGGCTGCGAATCGGTTGTAGGTGTGGCCGGTAATGCCTGGGTCAGTTGGATATAATAACATTCCCCTCATTCTGTTTCCTAAGTCAAAAAACCCCGTGGGTTAGGGGTGGGTGCATACTTGTCATGTTGCCCTTAATTGAACCGATCTTTGCCCATCCAGGTCCACAGAAGCAGAGTCACTCTGGCTCTGGGAAGGCAGTCTACTCTAAAAGTTGCGATCTGTGTCTAGATTTTCAGCCCAGATGCGGTCGTTTCTTAAGATGTTTTCTTCTAGATGTGAGGGGAGTTTTGTTTTTGTATACCCGGAAGATAATCAGCCCTGCGGGCACAATTTCTTCGGGATGTAGTAGGGAATTGCAGTTTGTTCAAGAGCAGTGAATGAAGTATATTTAAAGAGAGGCAGGGAGAGAATGGGAGGAAGGATGGCAGAGGGGAGAGAAGGGATGGGAAAAAAATGTGGGGAGCTCACTGATGTGAATTGGGACTTGAGGCCCCTTGAAGGGTAGGGCCAAAGCGTCGTGACCCTTAAGCAGAAAGAGGCTCCAGAGAGAAAAGACTTGGATCTCAGTTTCTTCATGTGTAAAACAGGATAATTTCACCCACTTCAGAATTGCTGTGAGGATGAAAAGAAGTAATACACCCTACACGAAATATTTAGAACACAGCCTCACATGTGGTAATAAATCAGTATTAATGGCATCATTAACAACTATGATAATATCTGCAACTGGAAACCACTGCAATAGAGAAAATTACACAGAACAAAGTGAAATTGCCAGCCAGATTAAAATTTATTATTTTGTTCAGTAGGAATCCCAGTATCTTTTCATAGGAGGGGGTGGGTATGTAAGTTTGCAGAAAGGGGAACTAGATCTTTGGGGTCTGTGAGGACAAGACATGCACTCTAATGGAAGGCATGCTATGATAAGCGGTGAAGAAAGATGCAAATTGAATTATCTGGAGTTCAGAGGCAAAGATCAATTCTGGAGGTCTTCCTGTAGGAAACTTTCATTTAATCCAGGAAGAAGAACCAGAAAAATAAAAGAATTGTGGATGGTGGCTACTCCACAGAATAGGCCAAAGCCAGTAAATGAGAAATAAATGTTTAGTGGTGGAGACTGAGGCCAGGTTATTTAGAATTTTGAATGCCAAAGGGGAGGGGATAGGTTTTATGCTATAAACAGTGTAGGAGAAAAGATACGAATGGGTGGATTATAGAAGAGGAAGCACTAAATCTAATATATGCTGGGATGCTCATGATAATCAGAGAAAGGCAAATTAAACAATAATGAGATGTCACTTTATACTGGATAGTTCAGCAAATAGTGGATGACTGAATAATACTAAGGATTGGCTGGAATGGAAGGCTTAGATGCTTGGTGCCCTGCTGGGGGTGGCCACAGATCATAGGAACCAGCAATTCTTGGATATTTATCCAAAAGAAATTCTCACACAGGTCTATGAGAGAACATGATGAGAATGATGGGACATTGTAAACAATGTGGACATTCTTCACTGGGAGAGTGGATAAAATGTGACACATTCCATGGAGTATTCTGCAGCAATAAGATTAAATGGACACCTATCTTAGTCTATTTGGGCTGCTATAACTAAACACCTTAGACTAGGTAGTTTATAAACAACAAATTCATTGTTCACGGCTCTGGAAACTAGAAAGTCCAAGATCAAGGTACCAGTAGATTCAGTGTCTGGTGAGGACTTGGTCCTCACAGATGGCACCTTCTATGTGTCTTCACGTGGTAGAAGGTGTCCCTTGCACCTCTTTTAGAAGGTCACTAGTCCCATTCATGAGGGGTCTTATGACATAATCACCTCCTAAGGGCCCACCTCAATACTATCATGTTGATTAAGTTTCAACATAAAAGTTGGGGGGATACATTTAGACCATAGCAACACCTAACAAGGACAGATCTTAAAAACATTTGAGGGAAATATGGTAATAAATGGAATGAGGTTGAAAACAATACTATATATGACAGTTAAAATAATTAGTACATTTTGAAATCATACATAAAAACAAAAAGATACTTTAGACATAGCAGAATGGTTTTCTATGGGATGAGAAAAGATCAGGAAATAAGGATAAAAAGCCAAGAGAAAAACCAACCGTGCCTTAAGCAGGTGGGTAACATAATCAGCTGTGTTTTAAGGTTAATCTGGGGTAGAGGGTGAAAAAGGAATCAGAAACGAGCAGCACCTGAGGCAGGAGGCCAAGTCTCAGACCAGAGATTTAGCAAATGGGAGATGCTGAGGATGAGAACAAGAGAATCAGCCACAGCAATGGACTGCAGGGAAGTTGTCTTTTTTTTTTTTGAGACAGAGTCTCACTTTATTGCCCAGGCTAGAGTGAGTGCCGTGGCATCAGCCTAGCTCACAGCAACCTCAAACTCCTGGGCTCAAGCAATCCTGCTGCCTCAGCCTCCCGAGTAGCTGGGACTACAGGC